>JAFBJW010000165.1:1550006-1583531 GCA_016785235.1 Pseudorhombus dupliciocellatus
CCGCCTCTTTCCCTCTCCCCACCCCCCCCCCCCCCCCCCCCCCCCCCCCGCGCTCAGAGTCCTGATGGCTTAACACCATCAAAATACTTAATAATACCATCTCTCCTCATCCACTGTTTTTTTTTTGCCTGTCTCCTGTTTTCCTTCTCTTTGCTCTTTTCTCGTCTTCTACCCTCTTCTACCCTTTTACTTCCTTTTCCTTTCTCTCTCTCCTCTCCTCTCTTCGTCTGCTGTCCTCCTCTTTCCTTTCCAGCTCTCCCTGCCCGTCTCTTATGTCGTCCACTCCTGACTGACCAATCAAAGTCCTCGTCCATCCACCAACCAGACACACACAAAACCTAATTAGTCCTGGCACAGTAACAACAAATCCCTTAGCACTCGCACACTCTAACAAACAGATGTACCCTGCCTCCGCATTCCTTAAGACCCACACACTTGCACACTGACACACGTGCGCACCCTGCCTCGTTTCCCAATCCTCAGCACGTCGGCCACAGCAGCTGTGACGGCTGTTGTTTTGTGCTTTTGTACAATTCCCGTTTGGCCACGTCGGTCTGGTCCACGCCGCTCAGTGGAAATAACTGCATGCTTTCTAAAAGTGTGTGTGTGTGTGTGTGTGTGTGTGTGGACATGAAGTTGAATATCTCAGTGCAGCATATTGACACATTTTAATTAGCCACTTGTAATATCCTGCTATTCTCTGCGCTGCGTTGGTCCGTTTGATAACTGCAGGCTATTACAACCTGGAGTTATAGTTTCCTAGTTTTCCCTCCTAACCATTATAATAACAGTGTTTCTTACCAAAATGACAACGCACCGTGGCAACGGGTGGGATGCACAGACTCTCAAGTAACTTTGCTTTGTTTGGTCTGTGTCTAGAGACATTCTGCTCAGGTAGGGTGCAGAACTATTCGCCTTTAAATGTGACGGTGAGTTGTTTTTCTGTGGACGCTGGTCCGGCAATAAGCCTGTGACCTGTCCAGGCTGGACTCCGGGGGTGAGGGTAGCCCAGTAACTGCTGGGATTGGCTCCAGCTCCCCAGCAACCCTCAAAGAACAAGTGATAAATAATGGATGGATAAAAGCTGGGACACACCTGCCACTGGCAAGGTCTGTTGAGTCTGGCTGGGGTTGGAACCCATGACCTACAGTATGCAATGAAGCAGAAGTAATGCTAGTTTGTTTTATACATCACAATACCCACCATCATTACGGTGGTATACAAACTATGGAACAATATAACTTTGGTGTACAAGACCAAAGAAGAAAAATGAGGAAAAGAGAAAGTTATGAACTAAAGAACTGGACAAGAGTGAGAGGCCACAGGACGCAGGACAGGTGTGTCTGTTTGTTGACACTGTAGTTCATCATTAGAAGCGGGTAGACATTTTTTAATAGAGGTCAAGCAAGTTATCCAAACAATGGATTTGTTTGTTGTTTAAATAATTGTCTGTGTCAATGCTTGTTCAGAAACGGCTGCATCACCAACCAGAGCAAATGAGTCGGGTTCAGCTGGGACCCAACATGTTTACAGGGACACATGGAGGAGTGAATGCGCTGCCACAGGGCTGCAGGAGAGCTGGAGACATTTACAGCAACACTGATAACGTTTATTTACCCAAACACTGAATGAAAAGATGCCCCAACATGGCAGCGATGTTAGCACACTAGAAAAGCTGACAAAAGTCTGGTAAGATCAAGGTGAACAGTCAATTATGACCAGGACAAATATGAGCCCAGTCCAGGCTTGTTAAAGCAATGAGCATTAAAAAAAAAAAAAATATCAATCAGTGAAGAAAGGCAGAACATCTCCCCACAGATCTGTGGAGCAGTGAACCTCAGCGGGCGGCCCCTTGCTTTCCTGGAGCGAGCTCCACAACCGTCCTCATGAGAGACAAATGATCTGCTCGTTCCTTATGGCCAACTGAAACTATTTTATGGAATTAAAATAAGTTTCAACATTCTCATAAAACAAGTCTTTTTTGACTCTCCAGGGTTAATGCTGATCTGGAGTCAGATCTAGAATATGTACACATCTATCAGGGGAGCAGCAGCTGGTCAGGGTTGGCACCTGGAAGCTGAACTAATATTCAGCTCTATTCTCAAACACAACTCACCCCCCAGCGCTGCGCTCAACGCATTTATCAGATTCCCAGGCAGAGACTCTCGGGCCAGAACTTAATGGTCTTGACTGGGAATGTTCTCAGTCCTTTTCCACCTTTCTCCGCTGTGCAGTGCACTTACATTAAGAGAGAACAAAGGAGATTAGCTGCTTCATAGTTCAAACTAAGTTGAGCCATATCCCTGTTGATCAGGCATGCGAGGATTCCAATCTTAGCGTGTGTGCGTGCGTGCTAACGGCGGGCAGCTTTCGCTCCCCGAGGCTGCGAGTGTGGGTGTGTTTCTGCAGCCTCGGTGTCATTAGCCTTCAAACAGTAACAATGTTGTTGATCAGCAGTTGTTTACAAACCGCCAGGAGGATGAAACTAATTTGATCACTCTCCACCGCCCCCCCCCCTCCCTCCCTGGAGACCGCTTCAATTTGAGCTCCTTGTACGATCTCGATAGCAGACCGCCACAAGTTGATTCTGACAGCAATTATGAACATTGTGTTCCACTCAAGTGGCCGTGAGCTGGGGAATAATGAAGTTCTCACCAAATCATCTGTTCCCCCGAATCACTTAGCTGCATCTTCATTAAGAAACTCATACTGGGACTCGCAGCGATGGTGGTCGGCCCACGCCACAGAAAGAACTGTACTAACTCAGTGCCTCTTTAGAATCTACGACCAAAACAAGATCACACGTTACACTTGGCTGGAGAGTTTGGATCTCACTTTTTCTACATTTTTTTTTTTTTTTAATCAAGAGGATGTTATAGAGGGGGAAACAAGACGATCAAAATGTTTCACCCTGTGCATTTCCTACCCAAAGTAATTGCTTGATTTGTTTGTTTTAGTGACACAGTGTTTGACCTGTCAGAGCTGTCGCCTCTGAAATGGCTCATTTTGAATATGCATGTCATTACCTGTCTTCGTCTTTAAATGACAGATTTTGACGGACATTTTGAAACACATTTCACTGCTTTTTCATTGACTGACATGTCCGCTGCTAACACCTCTTCAGCTGCTTTTACTCTTTAAAGATGACTTAACAGCTCTCAGCACATCCAAAAATCAAATAGTGTGTAAGATTCAAACAAGTTTCATGTTTATTATGACTTATAAACAACATAACATAATGAATAAAAGATGTTTTCAGGATCAAACCTCTTTGAGGGTTACATATGTCTGACAATTCTAAAACCGGTGGTCAGATATTAATAAACCCTATCACACATTGTTTCCACAGAGTGTCAGAGATTTTCACCTGTCTGGACCCCGGGGAGCTCAGGCCAATAAGGCGGCTGCACCCTGTCAGACACCGTCATGCACAGCTCCATCTCTAGAGTTTTAATGACCTGTGGTGTGTGTGTGTGTGTGTGTCCACCACTGCATATGTGCATTATATGTTGAAAGTGCAAAATACCAAAAGTGAGGAGGAGGAGTGACAGCAGAGAGGAGGGAGGTGCTGACAGGTCCCTCTCTGTGAGTGTGAGTAATAGTGGAATATTAAATCCTCCTTGTCTCCTGCTGCTGTCCTTCTCTGATATTTCTCTACAGCGTCAAATTGACAGATAACGATCACATTATGAGGCTGAGTGTCACACCTCTTATTCTTTCATACCCACTGTCACTGTACTCTTTGTCTCTTTTATTTGGCTTATTATTTCTCTTCCCCTCCCTTCATTTCTTCCTGTTTTCTTTCTCTCTTTCACTCACTCTCCCACTCTTTGGCTGCGCTCCTTAAGCCTCGCTCATCCCCTGTGACTGACACGCAGAACACTCCCACAATTCCCCAGTCCCCTGCGACTGGAGGAGCCAAAGACTGTGACTTGCAAGGAGAGGCAACGAATTGCAAGACCAACAAGCATAAGACACACACACACACACACACACACACACACAAACAGTTCTAAAGCAATAAATTATGAATGTATTGCCACCCGAACTTTTGTTAAGTTAAAGATTATTATATTGAAAAAAGGAATAATATACTTAATAATTTAATATACTCATAAATATATACAAAATTAATTCCACAAAGTTTATAAAGTCGTAACAATGTTACATTAATAATGTTGCGATCTAATGAGATGAGAGAAAAAAAAATCACAACTTTATTCTAGTGAAATTTTGACATGAATCTATAAAAGAATCCTTTATATTAGTCTTAATCCTCCATCACACCATACTGTAAAATTGATATCAATTCAGAGTATTACTGTTAAAGTAGGAGTGTTTCAAATCAAAGTTACGTCTTATTTGATCAGACATCGAACTTCAAAATTATTGATAATAACTTATTTTGATTAACTCCAGTAATAATATCTCATCTTTAATTTCATACGCTGTTGGGCTGTTAAAACAATGCCTAATTTGTATTACTTCATAGAAATATGACAGTCAATTAACAAGGTAATATGTTCATTATATACAATTATTATGTGATAATTAACAGTATAATTAGCTTAAATTCAGTACGATCCTCTACTGACCCGACACAATGACATCCAGCAACATCACACAACCATGGATTTAAAAAAATAAAAGAATACACTCTAGATAGAAATGATTTCAGACACTCCACATAATCTCCCTTTGTACAGTTCACTGTGATTGACACAGCAATTTCCGGATTCGCATTATTTGGTCTGGTCCTGATTTTATCGTTACAAAGGGATCAAACAAATCTGAAGGCCACAACAAACCGTGATGAGAAACGTGTGGTGCAGCCACATGGGATTTTAGAAGCAGTTTAACAAACAAAGGTTGTGACAAAATGCTTGAAATCAACTCATTCAGAGTTCAACAAATATTATTCTAGAAGCTTTAACAAAAAAGCTAAAAGCTAAATACAACCAGGACAATGTCAGTTTTTAAATTAAAATAAGAAATCAAAACTCATATGAACACTGTTTATTATTAATCTTTTCTGTCCGTATTCCTTGGTAGATTATTTTAAATATTCCTGCAGTTTTAATATGAGCAGATCTGGTTGATTTGTTGCAGCAGCGTCAGTGAGGGAAGGAAACTTCTATGCACAGAAAGTTGGAGCAAGCAGAAAAGGGAGAGAGTGTTATTCTCATCCTCGGGCGTCTGTGGAGTCGTGTTGGAACAAATTTACATTTTAAAAAAAACATGAGAACATATATTTTACAAATGTCCTTTTTAAACTTTTACTGTTTCATCTTCTTTGTATCTTTGTAAAGACTCATAAACTCAAACTCATTAAGGGGGCGTGTCACTGGAAATCAATTAGGATGCAGCATTATTAATTAAATGATGGTTATGGGGGTTGAATTCTTATGTCGATAGACCTTCGTCAAACACATCGAGCCACAGCCTGAGGAAGCACGTTTGTTTTGGTTCATTTATTCCTCATAATTAAAGTTGCAGAGAAAATAATTAAGAGTTCCAATGCCACTTATATTTTATTTTTTGTTCAAGAGGTGGAATAGAGTGGACACATACAATGGGAATGATGGGTTTGAGTAACTTGAAGTGAAGTTTCTTTCAGTAAGTGTTTGAAGTTCAGTTGTAGTAACCGGATTCTCTCCCCGCCTTCATACAGTGCAGTTCAAAGAGCAGGAGGACAAGGAGGAGGAGGAGGCCAGGTTGTGGTCCACTGACTGAGCAAAGGAGCCAGCTAACCCACATGCACGTTTGTGTGTGTGTGTGTGTGTGTGTGTGTGAGTGTGTGTCAGGCTTGGCTGAGCTGAGTAGATGTGACCAGGCTAAGTGTGTGTGTCTCGTATCAGTGTGTCCTCGATCGCTCTCACTGTATGGGGCACTTGAGCCCATTCTTCATTGGCACCGGGGGGCACCGACACAGACACACACACACACAGACTACACAGCTGCACACGTATGCACAGCTGCACACACACACACTGATTCAGTGTTTTGATGTAAACTCAAGTGGACGAGTGGTCCAGTCAACCACTCCACCAGACTCCCCCCCCCAGCCCCACCGTCTTTCAGCGCCTCCGTCCCTGTGACACTTTTAACGGCATGTCACGCAACCCTGCGCTCACACACATGCATGTGCACACACACACACACACACACACACACAACTGTGCCATGTCGTGCTCCCAGCCAAAGATCTGCACCTTTGTCAGGGGAGAAGCACTTAGGCACGCTCATATACACACACATATTCACATTCATGGCTGACTTTCCTCCCCTGCACACACAAGTCTTCACCACTTAAGCCGTCTTCCTTTCACCATCTCGTGCCCGCCCCACCTCTCTGCGTCTCGTCTGGTCTCGTGTGTGCGTGACTGTGGCTGGCTTTGGCGAGGGTGAATTAGCACGGCGACCCAGTTTGGTGCCAGAAGAGACGAGACGTCGGCGGGACGACGCATTGAAGAGGTTTATTCTTTTTTTTTTTTTTTTTTTCCTCCGCAGCAGCAAATACACTTTCTGCTCAGGCCGTGGTGATGTAATAGTAAATAAAGTACAGTGCGAACACACCGCCTCCTGCTGAGAATAATCATAAAGCAAATTCATTCTGTTTTCAGAGGCTTTTATGTTTCTGGATAACCTCATATAACTCACATTAGAGTATTGCTCTTAAATGGGCCTTAAAATGTGGAGGAGAGCAGCTCCATAAACAAAATATGACTCAAGGTGATTTCTCTTCCCTCCGCCTCCTTTACAGGCTCTGTTTTGCATTTCTCTGCTGATACTAATTGCCCACTGCTAATTATAGACAGTCAGCGAGTGGCCCTCACACACACACACACCACTTCACACACACAGTTCGACAAGGAGCTCTCACAGTTGAAGAAAGAGGGTGTTTGCCGCTTGCCTCAGATTGGTATGACACAAGAAGCGATGTGTGTGTGTGTGTGTGTGTGTGTGTGTGTGTGTGTTGGGAGGTGGAGGAAACGGGGTAGGGGGTGCAGGCAAACCGGTGTTGCGTGTCTCGTTCGGCTCGTTTAGCTGACAAACTGCTTTAAGCGTTTAATTATCCATCGCTCCGTGATTAATAGGTTTTAATTACAGTAACCCATGGCAACCTGGAATATGCACAGGTCTTTGAATGAGGTCAGCCCATCAAAACCCCATGGAAAAATCAAAAGAGGCAAAAACAAACAGAAAGTGTTTAAAAGAGAGAGAGAGAGAGAGAGAGAGAGAGCGTGGAAGGGAGGATCAAGCATCTTTGCATTTCAAACGTCTCACTCATTATTCATTAGAGCGGAACGAGAGCAGAGCTCAGACAGACACAGGGCTATTTTCTCAGTATTTACCCACGAAAGAAAAATATTAGACCCTAGAAAAAGCTTCTGACCAGACCTTGAACTTCTTCCCTTCATTTTATATCTCTTCCCTACATGGGCCACAGCCACGCAGCTTCAAACAGACTTTTTGATTAAGGGGGATGTTAGAACTTTTACAAATTCATGTGTTGTTTCAAAGGCACCTGTCAAATCTGCTGATGCTGGAGCTCAACAGAAAACGTCCGCATAGCTGAATAAATGTGAAGCTCTGATGTTAGCGGATCAATTTTGGCTGTTGAGGAAGGAGGATGACAGATTAGATAAAAAACCGGCCACAATGTACCAGACGTTCCCAACATCCCGAGCAGAGCGGAGCCAGTTTAAACTGCTTTTATCAAACTCCTTGAAGCTCTGTCCTGTTTTTGTGGCCTTGCACCAAGCAGCACAAGTCAGTATTTATTTTGGTTTGTAGGAGGATTCTCTTGCCGTTGGTTTTTACGGTTCTGTCCAGACTCTGGGTCAGCGTGCGGTTCAGACACAACCCGTTACGGACATTTAACAAACGCTCCGTCTCTCACTGACCTTCACCAAATTGCCTTTGATGTCTAAACCAGCGGTCCCCAGCCTTTTTTGCACCACTGACCGGTTTAATGTCAGACAGTATCTTCAGGGACCGGCCTTTACGGTGTGGTGGATAAATGCAAATCCAAAAGAACACGATATGACCGGCATGAAAACTGTGGTATTTTCTGTGGTAAGCGTGAATCCACTGTTTACTCATTTGCAACTTTATTAGCACAACAAGAGTAGCGTCCTCTCCGCCCACCGAGTTCTCTGGTCACTATGGTAACGCTTTAAATATGCCTTCAAAATAAGATGCAGACTCCAATGTTTTTAAACATTGATCTGTGAAAGTATACTCTCTTTTTTTTAAATTACAAACGGTCTCTTAATATTGTGACTTTCTGATACTCCATTTGCAACATGAGACAGGGCCGGATTATGACCACTAAATTACAAAAACCCTAAACTATCTTGGAATAGGTTTTCTGTTTAAAAAAAAACAAAACACTTCTGTGAATGCAGTGTGTCTCCACACTACACTCCAGGAAACAATTGCTGAGCTGCTGCTGTCGCACGTTTCCCTGCCCGGCTCAGCCGAGAGATGAGACCAGAGATAACAAGTGGTAGCGGAACACACCTCCGTGATTTGTATAACTCAGACTGTTGAATCCTCACATTATCTGCGCCTCAACTTCTGTGTTTATTTGTTTCGCTAACACACTGAGGGCCGGGGATTTTGTCCCTCGTCGCTTCCAAAATTGCTTTCAGGGGGATTTGTTTGTGGCCAGTGTGGACAGCAGGAACAATTACTGTGCAGCATCCACTACTTCTGTCTGTTTACATCCTCTAACAACATGTCAGCGCTGCTGTTATGAGATGGTGTGTAGACCCTCGCCTCACACACGCAGTTAGAGTCTCAATGAAACTGGCCCCATCTTCCAAAGGGCCCCTAAATGAATAATACACCCACTTCTATTTTTTAATGTATTTGGATTTATTGGAACCACTGCAGCAGAGAGCAGGGGAACTCTAATGACATTTATCGAACCACTTTACAGCACCGGACACAAATTATGGAGTTAATTGAAGTGAGCTCTTAGGGCCACAGAGGCCTCTGCTCTCTTTCACTTGACACTAAAACTGGGGGATTTCTCTGTCTGTCTGTCTGTGGTATAACGCTGACGCTACTGACTCATCTGTCATGTAACCTGTCTGTCACTCACTGTGTGTTGAATCAGGTCTGACCTGATTTAGCCTTGTCCACTGCTCCTGACTTGATCTGTGTGGCCTTCACAGTTCTCTTTTTTTTTTTTACTGCAGCCTTTAAAATAAATTATTTGCATTCTCTGTCTCTGTTGTCTTTACTGGCATTATCTAACCTACCGATTTTATACAAGGACAGTTTTTGCTTCTTCTTTGTATTATTATTATTATTATTATTATTGTTGGAGATTAATAAGCGTTACTGTTACTGTGTTCCTCTAATGTGCTGCTTTACGGTCCAGTGTTACCTTGGCTGTTGATTCAATTTGAAGGATACAGAACCTGTCCTTTGAATGCATATTTCATTGATATTCATTGACTGTTGGTAATACCTGCATGAGTGAATACAAATACATTTAAAAGCAAAAAGAGCAGCGCGCACATTGATGTGGTGTGTGACTGCTGTCTTCTAATGCAGCATTTATTATTCAGTTTGGAGAGCAGAGCCAAAGTTCACCTCCTCCCCCTCTTGAGAGACTTTGTGCTGCTCTCCATCGACGCTAACATCCACTCTCCCACTTTTTCACAGGGAGAAATTAAGCCGGCTAAATGGATGACTGTGTTTTGAAAGAGGCATATAAAATAAATTGGACTCAAGGTCTTTAACACTGAAGCAACACTGAACCTGTGAGAGGCTACACACCCATACCTGCTTTTTAATTTACACAACTCATGGTTGATGCCACAATTATCTGGAGTATTGATGTCAGCCCTCTGCCTCCATTTCCCTGTGAGACTGTTACCAAAGTTCACTGAACAGATATTTTTGTTCTACCACCGAAAACAAAACCAGCTGAAGCAGCACAAAGGCGCCGCGGACGTTAACTCACCCACACACGAGTCTCTGTGCTCCTCGAATCCAGCGGAGCACACGCACCTCCCGATGGGCACCAGCCACTCCCCCTCAGCGCTGCAGTACATCTTGGGGGTGTCCCTCTCCTCTGCGTGGTCCACGCACTGACCCCTGACCTCCACCAGGGAGGACGAGTCGGCGCCCGTCACCACGTTGGTGAACACGGCCAGGTTGCGGCTCACGCCCACGCAGCGCTTGTAGTACACCCGCACCGACGTGAGGGCGATGCAGGCGCCGATGTCCTGGAAGGCCAGGTAGAAGCCCCGTCTGTTCAGGGGGCCCACGCCCCGCACCTGTTTAAGACAGTGACACAGTGTGATATGTAATGTCTGTGTCCATGTGTCCTCGTGTTGAACAGCGTGGAGGAGGAACACGTTATGTGCTGCCACTAAGTGAAATTCCAGTGTGTGATAGACTCTGGTTATTGTGGCTCCACTCGACCCTGACTGCAATGAGGCGGGTTCAGCGGCGTAGCTGAGCCTCTTTATGCAGTCTAAATGATGCAGTGTGACTTTAGGACTTGCTTTGGCATGAAATTACACTCGAGCCCAGTTGAAGGAAAACAGACTCTTAGTACACGCTGCTGTTTCCTCGCTGGAGTCGCACGAAACTGGACATACCATTGTCCGCACGTCCCCAATGATGCTGTCCACAGTCCACAAGAGATTGGGCTGTTCAGGGGTGGAGCCGCAGTGGCTAATGTAGCTTGCTACATTCAAACAGGTCCACTTCCACAGGGTCCCCTGGTTTTTGGCTTTCCCCCCCACTCCTCGTCTGTGTTGTTGTGAATGTGTCTGAGCAGAGAAAGTTTCCCACCAAACTGTACGGGTCTGCTGGAGTTTATGTCTGAAACTGTAGTCTTTCTGAAGTCTTTTTGAGAACCTTCAATTCTGAGTGACTAAAACATAACCAAAGAAAATCCAAATGTGCTCATGTGGGACTCCTTAGGCATTTCAATTATGGTCTTTAATATGTGGCCTAATTAAACAATCATGCCCAGCCTTACCTGGAACTGTTGAAATTATGATTGATTTTTCTTAAAATTCATGACACTCTTATAAAGGGAACATGTGGGACAAGAGAACTGCACTGGGCAATATTTGTTATTTAGGTTTCAGAGAGTTCAGAGAGTTCTAGCTCTTCTTCCTCCTACCAGCTCAAACAGAGGTGCCAAACAAAACAGGTAGGAGAGTGTGAACACAGCCTTGATTCAATCTGTGGCCTGGTGTTGGTGTTGTGCGTTGGCAGCAGCCATTAATCAACCGCTCTGCTTCCAACAACAACCTGGCAACATGGATGTTATTACATTTTTTTTTTGTTATTGCCAAATATCATATCACACTTGACTCTATTGTTAACACCCAGGAACTGATTCAACAGGTGGGAGCGTCTGCAAATAGCAGGACATTTATTTAAGGCATCAAGACTCAAATATGTCTGATTGGGTGAAGGACTGTATCGGTTTCTAATTGACTGTGAGGGGAGCTGCAATTAAGAAGGGTGTCTTGATTGGCTTTTGCTAGGCGGAAGAAGTCTGTTTAGAAAGGTACGCAGTATTTCTCACCTAATCTAATTGGCAAGTCTGATTGTGACTCTGCCTTCACAGGCAGGTCAGTGTGGAGCGGGACTTTGTTTGAAAACACCAAGCAAAACGTAATAGTATGGATGTAACGTGAGCCAGTCGTAGATAACAGCCATTCAGGGTGAGAAACACTTCCCTTGCACCAAGTCAGCGGGCCATCAATCACGAGATGCTATTTTAGGATCGAGAGGAAGAAAACAAATAGTGGTTTAATTGAGCCTTAAGTGGTTCCAAGCAAATGACCTTCTCCCTTTGTGGTTGTATTGTGGGGATTCATTTGTAATAACAGCTGGAATGGTTCAGTTTGTGTGAACACTGTGTGAGGTTTTCCTGGGCACTCCCCTGTCTCCTCTTCACAGGATCTCTTCTGTTTACTCATGTACATAAAGATCTATGTTATTTAAAGTAGCGGTGCTGAAACATCATTACTACATCCTAATTAGCGCCTTTGTTTACAATGGGGGATGATGGGTTGAAAAGATTTGCAACTGTGTCCTAATTAAACAGCTACAGTCTATTATAGTGATGGGTTTGGGTGCTATTTCAGGTAATTGACAGAAATTAAACATATGCTGTGTAATCAGAGCCAATGCTTGCCGTTTAAAGTGTCTAAGGTTTTTTTTTTTTTTCTGGGCTAACATTTACTGGTTATGAACACAAACACACACACACACACACACACACACGACTCATTCTGTGTGATTTCACCACCAGGAACTAAGTGCTAGACCTAGAACCTGTGGTGGATAAGTGGAAAACTTGTTATAGTCTGTGTCTGATTGTTTTTGACTGCGCACATGAAGATTATTTCTGTAATCTAATGGATACTGACTTAAACCTTCCGTCACATTTTAACTGTGAATCATACTCTACAGAATTTAAATGAATTCATGAAAATACAATGACAAGAAATAGGGAGAAAAGATCTACTATCCTAAATTTAATTAATTTCAAATAGAGTGGGCAGGTAAAAAAAAAACACCATGATTTTAAATCATAATGCAAATTAACTGCAGACATCTGGAGAGGCTACTTTTTTATTTTGTTTCAAGTTAGGCTTAGATTTTAGCACTTTTTTCTGCACTGCTAATTCAGAAAAAAATAAAATGGAAACTGTTGCTCTGAGTCTGTGCTGCTGAAACTGGTGCAGTGCTGCTAGAGACGGCCTCAGTTGGGGATGTTCCAATGTTTGACACTTGCACTTGAACACTGGAAGCAGTGTGTCGGACTGAGTGAAAATAAACCACAGCATGTCCATTAAGCAACCGTGTGTCTCATTCATGACTTTAATAACAGTGATGGGGATTTGTGATGCAGGAGGATATAAGATCAACACTTAGTGCGGTCTTTGTTTCAGTGGTTTGGATATTTAGGAAGAGATTTGTTGTTAGTTGGGTAAATATTATTGATATTTATATTTTGCATGAATCTCCCATGATGCTGATGTGAGCCCCGTTGTTTGTTTTCTTTTCTGAATCTGAACTGAGCACAAAGCAGCGTCAGTGACAGAGCTGGTGGAGGCTGTGGGTGTTTTGAACTCCTGTGGTTGTGGACGTGGTACGACTTGTAATAAACCTCATATTCAAAGTGAGATATTGTTTCAAAGAGCCTGCACTGACATTTTCTTGTACCAGTCAGCGCTCTTGTTTTTTTTTTTCCTGTTGTAGTACATACCTCAGTGTTGAGTTTTAGCCTGCGGACACCCAGGTCCACGCCTGTGAAGCTCTCATCAGCAGCGATGGTGTCGATCTTAATGAACTGGTTCTCCCGTATGGCTGATCCCACTGCTCTGTCAGACTCGTAGTAGTACAGGTTGAAGGTTTCCTGTCGAACAAGAAGAGCTCGTTTGAGAACTGCAAATGTTTTCATTTGGAGAGGACTCATTTGAACTGGATTTATCTCTCGGTCGGAGAGGAGGTGATTCTGTTCCTCCACTAGTTTAAATACCATCTGGAGGGACGTCATGTTTGTTTTTGTCTTCTTTTTTAGCTCAGTGTGAAATCTGATTCTTCACAAATCACAAACGTTTCACTAATCTGGAGAAGTTCTAATCCTGACACACGCAGAGGGAAACTCACACTTAGTGGTGTTGAAATGATGCAAAAAGCTAGAACTATCCAAGCATGCAATCTGCACATTTGGCCGGCGACAGGATCTCCAACCCAATTTAAAAGATGTGCCATCTACCACAATACACATGTACCTTCCAAAGGTCCACTCACAATTCAGAGACATTTGCTGTGTGCCCAACAGGTCTACTGTCCACTGAGTCAAAAAGCCTTTTAGCTACAGGTTCCAAATGACTCCGTTATAACTTGTTAGACAAGACGAGCACAGTACATAAACCATCCTGAATGTGGCAGGGTTCTGTAGAGCATAAAATGCACTTGCTTAATTAGGATTAAAGGTCACTGTGGAGAGTGTGTGGGCATCACCTTGCAGGTGCCCAGGACTCCAGGCATGCTGTTGCAGTCTCTCAGAGTGAACTTGACCTCAATGTAGATCCTCCTGGCTCCCTCTCGGGGGATCCAGACCGTCCTCAGCCAGTTGTTCTGGCTGGGACTCATCACGTTACAGACCTGATTCAGAGAGAAACGTTGATCATCAACAGCTGCAGCAGCAATAGCAATAAATACAAATAAGAAACAGAAGAATGGAACAGTGGATATTTGGAGCTCACTGTGGCTACTGTCAGGGTCTTGGCTGAGTTCAGCTATGGTGTTTACTTCAGGTTTGCACAGTCAAATTCTATTTATTTATCTATGTTTGTGACTCAAGTCATTAAAATCCAACCATAATTTTGCACACACGTTTGTAATCAATTGTGCATTTCCCTATCAGCATTTTTGGAAATGAATTTAGATACAACCACCAATTGTTTTTTTTCATTATAATTCACACAGATAATATTTTCAACATTAGGTTCATAAAACTTTTACCAGTCAAAGTGTCAAACGGAATTCCACAGACCTTTCTGCTTGGACTGTATGGATGAATTGGCTTCGTCAACACTTGACTCAACTTATGACTGACGCTCTATTATACGTGCTGTCATTAAACCGTGGACGGATGAATCAAGCTGTTTTCCATGGTCTGCATTATATTTCACTTAAGTGGATACTATAATCAATTGTAATAAAACCTTCAACCCCACGCCACACTGAGAGCGTTACACACCTGGTACGTGTGGATGGGACTGAAGTACTCGTCCATCTCGTTAATGGCGTCCCACTGTGCAGGGAAGAAGGAGGAGAGGGAGAGAAACGGGGGTTCTGGGTTAAGTCACGGATTCACACGTCAACACATTTTACGGATTTATACGCAACACATTATTCAGCCGCTGTCTATATTTCCAACATGATGGGCTGTGCCTGTGCGTCTCCCTAACCACACTGGAAGTTTATTAGCTTAGACTTCAAATGAAACTTGTGACGAGTCCTGTCACACAGGCGGCACTCACGTTAGCGTGACAGGTATATGCTATGCTATATTTGAATCTCTCAGAAGCCAAACGCTGTGGTTTCCTGATAATTGGTGCTGATTTAGAACCTCATTATCCGCGTGACTTTGTAGGACAAAAAGAAGAGATCGTTTGTTCTCTTTTTTTCCCGCGCGAGGTTAAAATTCAATTCACCTCCACATCCGCTTTCTAGTGTTTCGTTATCTAAGAGATATTTCCATTTTGAAAGTCTCCATAAAGCCTGTTGAACTGGGATTATTGCTGGAGTTAAATATGCTGATGCATTATGGTGAGCAGCAGTTGACGTGTGTTCTACACTCTAGCATGTCGGACGTATTTCTGTTTAATGTGATTACATTTACATTGTTTCCTGAATGCCACTGGTGGCCAATAATAGAATTATGAGGAGGAGCAGTGGGTGAAATGTGTGGGTATATCCAAATGTGCGTTACACCTCCATGCACGAGAAATCACAGCAAATATATAAAACCTCTAATCTACAGATGCCTAGAAAATGTCCAGAGGATTAAACTTCACATTTGATTCGAGTGGGTACGACAGACGAGCACTTTTCCAGCGGAAGATGACTGGAGATAATCTCTATTCCATGGACACATCCAAACCTCAGTGCACACAACAGGTCAAAGGTCAAGTTGATCCAAGGAAAAATTCCCACTTCTTAGATTCACGAGTGCAGGCAAAGTCGACTCTTTCTCTAGCTTGAAGACACAGCTCCCACTGTCATATGATCACCACTGAAGCACTACTACTGTCATCCAGATTTAAAAATACACCTTTTCTCACCCTTTTCTTTCACTGTCAGCACTGCCTTATCCCTGCACCACCTGAGGCCCTTCACCGGTGTGAGGAAGAGGGCTTCACTGCTGGTCTTCATTTAGTTTTCAACAAGCAGAGACTACAAAGACATTCACGCTCCCCAGAGGTGCTAGATCAAGGTTTTTAATTTAAATGCTTTATTTTGCGAATATGTGTGAATGTGAGTATTAAAATGTCATCCTGATCCTTCAAGGGGAAGGAGAAAAACCCTGTTTGCATTGCATACTACATACTGCTCTACTCTGTACTGTGACTACTCGTGGCATACATTGTTCGAGCTAGCGCACACCTATGGGGTAGACCACAGCACCGCTAAAGAGGAAATGGAGTTTCTGTCAACCGGTTGATTCAAGGTGACATGTAGACTCAATTACAGGGTTGTGCAAACAGCTTAACCTAAAGTGCAGGGGTGTGACATTTTGAAAGCACCCATCTTCTCTCCCTTCTCCTGTTGAATTGGAAAATCTGCATGTGACACACGGCTCACAGAGGTCGTTCGCTGAGGAATACACTAGAAACCTCAGGCTTATTTTAAGAAAAGTCGAAACAGAGAGCGATAAATCGAGGTAGTTCAGGGAGTCAACTCAAGCTTGACTGCTCTATGCATTTGACATGCCTCACTCCCCGCAGTCATCTATAACACACACACACATCCTTCAGCTTCAGCCCCTCCACCCTCCCAGCATTCACCTGTTACAGGGGTGGCCTGGCAGATACAGATGTATGAAGCTAGTGGGGCTCATTAGCTCATCACTCCCACCATATCTAATCTGGGGGAGTGATGAAGTCATTTTGACGTCAGTTATCTGAATAAATTATGCAAAACTTTAGCGCTTACAGCGTTTGGATGGACCATACAGATATCACATGATTGCACAAAAGTGCAATTAAATTATCATGACCATTCAATCAAGTCGTGTCATTTGTTAAATGTCAGATTCATGTTTAGCTGAGGAGGCACATTTTATGCCAAGTATCAAGTCACTTGTTTGTTTTGTCCTCAGTGGAGCGCGGGTGTGTCAAGATTTTTTTTTTTTTTTGATCTTCAAAGTCTGCATTTGGGTTTCTTCCATGCCACAGTTTTGCCACAAAGAAAGAGAAGGAGTCAAATACCATGCACTGGTATTCTGTATTGGAACTACAGTATGTTGGCATGAGCCAAGGACATTAACAGGCACAGGAGCAAAACATGGGACATTTCCTTTTTTTGTTTGACTAGGTCTCTAATGGTGACCTCATCCTGTAAGCCAGGACACAGACGTTAAATTCAAACCAGTAAAGCTGCCACACTTCCTTTTATTAATCCTTATCCACCCTTCTCCCCTTCTAATCAAATCATACAGCTTTCCTCCTCATAGCTAATATTCTATTAGTATGCAGGCTGGCCTCATCCCTCACTGCAACAGCCACCCCACATCATTTCAAAGGAAATGACATCACATTAAAGGGAGGCTTTTACACATGACCTGATGACATCATGCAGGTTGTTAATAAGTGTCCTGACCATCTCTTATATCTCAGAAAACAATCCGGAACAGGTTATCTCAGCTTTTATTTGATGAGAAGTTCAAACATTAGGAGGTCTGAGTGACCTGTGTTCCATTATATTCTTTACTAATGTAAAGTTGACACTAACAGAGTTATAGGTAGAATATAGGCTTTCTCAAACACACATGAACGGCCGGGCCTCCCTTGAAAATACAAAATCATTCAAGACTCAGTGTGGGAGGAATCATAAAGACAACTTTACAAATATGCTGATTAAAGCAGTGCAGTCTCCATCGGACCAAAGAGGATCTGTGAAGAATGTCTGACTGACTTCAGTCGCCATGAATCAAACATTTTTTCTGTTTGAACCTTTTGAAAACACTTTTTGTGACGGTTGATTTATGTATGGACTCTCGTGGAATCTCCATGTGTTTGAACTTTGTCATCAGTTTGATGTTTTTGGAGCTTGTGTTATCGTTGCTTTACTTCCTTCCCCCTCCCCCCTGCACGCAAACAAACAAATAAATAAACAAATCAGTGTTTTACTGCTACTCTGGGCAAGTAATGGCTGGTAATACAGGACTGTGACTTCATTGTTCTGATAAATCACTCTCATTATTTTGTTTTATTTTTAATGCAGCCCTTCAAGAATCCAAATGAGGGTCCCCTCGATCTGGACCAGCCCCTTGTGTTCATGTCAAGCACTCTGTCACAAGACAAGTGATTGGTATTCATTTCCTAGATTTAAAAATAAAAGCAATAATGGAAAAGACGCATCTCAGTGGATGTAAACAGAGCGTGTGACTCACTGGGTACCAGCGACCTCCTCCTCCTCCTGTACCGAGAGAAAAGCAATTCTCCCTCTCTGCCTCCTTCAGATGAGCTGTAGCGAGGATTACTGGTGGGTATTGAAAATTGGTATTCATCTCGCGCTCTCTTGAATCATGGTCACAATACATTTCAACCCTCAACAATATACAGAACTGATTATTTTGCAAGTATTACCAGAATGGGCAGAGTCAATTTGTATGCCTGCGTGTTTAACCCTGGTGTTACCCATGATCCTCCAGGGCTCAGGATCCTTGCGCAAGTGGCGGAGTAATTGAAAGGGAAAGTGTCGACCCCGGGAAGCTTTGTGCCGGGCCCAGCTGAACTCGGCCCTGGATAAGACGACCAGGCTTTCCGTGGAAGCCCTCCAACTCGTCTCCTCAGCCCCGACTCAGCCCCCCCCCCACCGCCGACACACACAATCCACTCAAGGCACCACCAGCCAAAAACCACTGGGATAATTAAGATGTAGGAAGTCTCACCCTTCCCTCCCGTCCTCATCCTCTCATCTCTACCAGCTAAATTGTATCTGTCCTTGAACTTGTGAAGACCTTGGCTAATTAGTGGGGTGTATAACCTCTCTCTCTCTCTCTCTCTCTCTCTCTCTCCGTATTCCCATCCTGTCATCGCTGCACTCCCTACCTCGATATTTTTTATTTTTTTCCCCTTCTTTTGCCCTTCTTGGGAAATTTGAGTTGAGGCTTGTAGCTGCACACACATCACACAGGGAGAGGGTGAGATTGGACCAGATTGGTTGTTGTCTGGATGTGAGAATAATAGAAATATTTTCTGCTTATTCCGCGGCAGACAGGCGGGGGAGTGGAAGAAGAGTAGTCGGAAAGATGCATCGGGGCATGTTTATCTTCCGAGAGCACGACAAGCGCGTTCTCTGTCACGGCGGCGACAGAAGCTTCAGAGAGCGGTGACCAACGTGTGTGTCCCTCGTGGTGAGGGAGAGAATGAGAGGGAGTTAGAAACTAATTGGCTGCAAATTGCACATCTGTTTCCTGCCTGTCGACTCATCAGACCTCTCATCAGAAGAAATCAAATGTGGCAGACAGAGAGAGCAACTGTTCACATGCACAATGCAAATGGACGCAAATGCAGGTTCAACAGGAACAACAGGTACCTACCAACGCTGATCTTTAATTCATCAAGACAAACCTGATTCCACATGTAGTTTTTGTCTGACTGAGGTTGGATATATATCTGAAAAGGCCTCTACTGCCTGCTGTTAACAGACAAATGAACATGTCCAAGTATAGTTTTCCCTGCTTGATAGAAAGTTTCTTAATGATATGATTCAAAAAATCATGGCTGAAATCAGCATCGTCACAGTTAATGATATAATTTCAGGTTCAGGGCTGAGGACAACGTGTTCCAGTCCTCTGCTGTTGTACTTCTATAACCAGTTTACCTTATTTCCCCCCCCTCCCCCCCCCCCCCCCCCCGCTCTGGTCTTTTACTTTAAATGTCTCCATCATATACCTCTAAGTCACTGTTGGACAGCAGTGAAGCTGAAATGTGTGTGTTACTGACCAGCGATCCCCGAGGCCGCCTGTAGTGAACTGATGTTATGACTGATGAGCTCCTCAATACAGAGAACACAATTGCGTTTCCTCTCTGGACTTTCTGGGCTCACACGTCCAAACCGCTCAGTCTCATCCGACTGCCAGTGGCAAATATCCTCAATTCCTCAAATGGTCTTTGCTCCGTCTCTGTCTGTTATGTCTCATGTTTTCTTCATCAGAGATCAGAGGAGCAGTCGTTATAGTCGCCTCTGAAGCTGGCGTTTCAATCTCCTTGTCTCATATAAAGAGTCTGACACCCTGTAGCACGGAACCGATATCCGTCTTTTCATAACGTGTGATAGGATAGAAAATGGATGCCAAAGGAGATGAAGGATAGAATGGAAGATTGATTAACAAATACAGAGAGAAAACATTCTGAAAAGAGATAATTATGTGCTGCTGGCTTGAGGGACAATAGAAAGGGAGTTGCCTGTTTAAGGCTCCATTCATCATTGTTGTTTCAGAGGAAGCTGAAGGCAGCTGCAGCTGTAAACACACACATTCATGCAGGGACAGTGGTGCGCTAATGGAAATGATTTCCTGCTCAACTTTGCATCTCTAATACGATTTGCTCCGGGGCTTCCAGACCTCCAAACTCACCGAACTTATTGATGGAGAAATAAATACAAACAGTGGGACGACAATTACCCGGAATACTCCAAGGTTCCACACTATTACGTCTGTATGATTAGTGGATGTTCTTATTTGTTCCATATTATATGTCTCCTTCTGAGCCACAACAAGCCACAGCTGGAAACACTGGAATAAATCATTATGTCGGCGCAAACACTTCACCCTTCATTTTGAACACATTTCTAGAATTAAAATCAAAAGTTAAAACACGAATATGCTGCTGCTGTGATATTGTGATATTCTGTATAGTTTGTACTCATGTCAGGGTGTGTGACTCTGGGTCATAGTCCCTTGGTTTTTAAAGCTGATAAATACAGAATATTCTTTTCTGTTGAGGTATCATTTTTTTTGGAATGAATGAAAGATCCAACGGTGACAGTTGCTGCCTTCCTCCTGCCTTACATGTGCAGTTGGGATTAAATGTATTTAAATCTAATGAGTGGCAGAATTAATAGAACGTGGATGAACAAAACATCTGAGTATTCACCAGAGACTGTGAGCGTGCCCATGTAACACTGGATAAACATAATCAGGGTTACACATAGAAGACGCCAGCAAAGATCGGTCGGTTTAGGAACGTGAGCTGCTGCTGAGCTAATGAGCAGCATTCCTTCTTCCTGCCCTCAGCACCAGCCCTCACCTGGAGGCCCCTAACGGTTCCGTGTGGTTGAAACATGCACATAAGCCCGGACGCCATGATGGGGACGGTCTGCAGGCTGATCACCGCTAATGGCTTCCAATTAGGTTTCCAGAGAACCTAATGATGCTATAAATGATACCTGTTTGCCTTCAGGCAGTTTTGATCGTTGCATATTAGCGAACTTGTTAAATCATTGGCTTCCATGTCTGCAGTTTGTAAACAGCCACTCAACAAACAAGACAGAAGACGTAAAGCAGTTAGAACTGAAGCATTAAACCAGGATGGACGAGAAGCCATCGAGTCAGTACTCACACTACCTGGCTCACGACAGGAGATAATGATCCGATTTGAACTCCTGAGTGTAAAAGCTGCAGACGGCACATGATCGAGCAGAAGAGACAACGGTGTCCTCTCTGAAAGATCAGAACGTTTGACGGAGGCTTCTCAGACAGAGGGCAGAGTTAGGAAGAGGATGATGACAAAGAGAGAGAGAGAGAGAGCGTGTGTGTGTGTGTGTGTGTGTGTGTGTGTGTGTGTGTGTTCGCTGGTGGCATTTCCAGGCTTAATTCTGGGCTCTATGTGAAGCAACAGGTCTGCATATTAACTCAGTGAAAATATCAGGCTCTGGCCACAACACCTTCCTGCCTCTCATACTATCAGCCACACTACCAGAACAGACTTAATAACTTGGCTCCTGTCTGTGTGTGTGTGTGTGTGTGTGTGTGTGTTTATCTGTTGGCTCTTTGACAGCAGTAACCTTTCTGGAATGGAAGTGTTAATTGCACTGGTCTGGGATCAGTGAGAGAGACGATGTAATTGCTATCTATTCCTAGATGCAATTTTTACTGGACACTGTGTGTGTGTGTGTGTGTGTGAGTGTAAAACATCATTGTGTTGAAAGAGATGAAAACTTCCTAATGAGGAGGACAATAATGAATATTTTTTTTTTGAATTTATTTATTTATTTTTCTTTCGTTCTACCATCTGAATGGATGTCAAAGTGGCC
The DNA here is from genome assembly GCA_016785235.1 of Pseudorhombus dupliciocellatus. Lineage (NCBI taxonomy): Eukaryota > Metazoa > Chordata > Actinopteri > Pleuronectiformes > Paralichthyidae > Pseudorhombus > Pseudorhombus dupliciocellatus. Next base: position 1,572,057 of record JAFBJW010000165.1, read on the forward strand.
TCTGTGTGTGTTGCTGGGAGCGTTCGGGCCTCTGTCCACCCCTCCAGGCCCCAGCAACACAAACCCAAAACAGTAACATTACAGGAGCATCCTGTTCGACTTTGCTCTCAACGAGGTTCATGTTTTCCCATCATCCACCTGCTTCAGTCGGCGATGATGTCATGTACGTTTCATTAAACAGTTCCAGCTCCAGCGTCCGGAGCCTGGACTCAGCTCATGTTGGGATGTAAAGGCGACATTAGCTGCTATTTAACACGTTCATTTCATGCTGCACCTGTCGATTTATCCAGCGGCAGTTTAGTCTCTAATTCCCGTTGTGACGTAAAAGGTTATTTTCAGTCTGCTGTGTTTATGATTAAGACCTCAGTCCTGAGTTCAGTCAGAGTTAGGCACCGAGCAAGAACACTTCACAGTGTAAGTCATGAAGAAAAGTTAACACACACTCTCGATGTGACTCCTCAGTGAGTGAGGAGAGCTTCTCCTCTGACTGGCAGCTGAGACACGGCAGCAGTGGAAGATGGGGCAACTGTGACGGCCCATGAAATGTCGACTCGCAGAGCTAAGAGCTCCAGTACCATTCATTTGCACAACCACCTGTATCACCAGGGGGCCCAGGCTGAGAAACCCCTGAAACCCCCTTCAGGGCACACATCATTATACAGTGTCACATTGTGATTCAGATCAATACAAAGTCTGAAGGAAATGTTCAGCAAAGGTTCCATCAGGTTCCTTCAGGAGCAGCTGACCAGTGCTGCTAAGAAATGGGAAACATCTCTTCACCGAGCAGCCAGTTTAGCTCTTCACTGTCTGAGCATCTGTTCTGTCCGACGTGCTGCAGTAAAAAAGGAATCAAGAATAAAATGTGAATCCAGGAGAACATTGGGAAGCTGTCCCTGCAGCCCAAAGGCCTCTGAAAGAAGCAACAGAGACGGCAGACGGCTGATCACTTGATGCCCGTTTCAGATCATTTCATTCCAAACAGATCACTCCTGCCGACAGCGGAATGGAGCTGTCCGTCAAGCGCAGGCTGAGGTGGTCCGTCTGCCTCAAACCTCTCAGCGCTCAGGCAGTTTCCTCACCGAGCACTGATCAAGGAACCTGGATCAGGCCGGCTCCAGCGTCCTCCGGGGAAGATTTGGCACGAGATCTTTCGAAACCAAGCTGGTCCATCTCCACACACACAGCGTAACGGCTCTTACAGATGCAAATACTGAGGCCCGATCCAGCACCTGCAGCGCATCTTCCCCTTCACCTGGCGTGTTTATCACCATCAGCCGGTGGCAGCTGTGCCGCGTCGGCCATGCCGCTGTCTCGTGGGAGCTTGTACGGCCCATTACGCTTCAGCGGATGGTCATCGAGAAGGCAGCGCAGGAAGTTCAAAGAGGAGCTAAAGGCATGTTACAAAAGTGTGTAATCAGACGGGGGGTTGGAGCTGCTGATAACAGCAGAAAGGCAGGCAAGGGTGGAGAGCACCCTGTCACCAAAGTGTTCAACAAAGACGTTTGAATGTTTAATGTCGTCTTGAGAATGAGCATAAACATAGTTCTTTAGGTCAAAGAGTCAAATAATCTGCTCGCAATCAGTGCTGTTATTTTTTTCATGTGAGATTTTAAACCTAAAAATAAATCCTATCCTTATAAAACAAGACAACATTTTTTTTGTAGGAATGATAAGAAAAGAAAATGAGTTTTGACGGTCAGTGCTGAGGGAGAGTAAATACCCTCTGAGATAATGTCTGCATCAGATTATTTCTCCAGTAATCTGACGAGACAGTTATCACGAGAAATAATTACAAAACGCCGGATGATAGCAAGATGTGACAGAGACGCTTTGACGAGATTGAATTAAGTACAGGCATCAGACGTGAATTCAAGTGCTCAGTGATATACTATATACTAGAATGCTAACAAACACTTCTCTGTGTGAAGTGACGCTCCTGTTACTGTGTATTAAATACATATATACTGTGTGTTTATCTTTACATTTGAGTGCAGATATAATTTTGTTGTTCTTCGTTTTGGCACCGTGCTCGCAGCAGTCATAACTCTACTCTTCAACTAACTTGAATATTCATGAAAATGCTCCTGCTCATTCAGGATATAATGCATTTTTGTTCCCCATCAAAAAGTTAGCCTGCAACTTCCTGGGTTTCCTGCTTCCATTTTTGTTCTATGAAAACGTTTTTTTGCAGATCTCTCGGGAACAAAAGCCCCACAGAACTTTCCATCCAGTTCAGACGAGTAATTAGTTTGATTTGATATCATAATTAGCCCTGAGTGTGGCAAGTCAGCACGATAGCACCCACAGATTAACACTGTAGCCAACACTGCGGCACAGATCCTTTTATGGGGCTGTAGTCATGCAATGATGGTGATGTGAATAGGGAAGGAATTGGTGACTAAGACTTAATTATGTTTGTTGTGCTCATCATTATGTGATAGAATTCACAATTGCTGACAATAGTTGGACTCTTCCAATATTCTATAAAATCACAAACATATAATTACAGTATTTCATTTTCAAAAGATCCAATATTGTGAGTTGTGGATTTAGGTCAGTAAGCTACAGGCCACTGTCCTCTGTTCATACCCTGGGATGCAGCTGCAGAACCATTTGAGTATTACCATTAAAGTACTGTACAACAAATATAAATCTTACTGCTTTACTGTACAGTACTGGAGCTGCTGCCCTAACAGACTGTGGCCACTTCTACCTTGATAGAAACTATCATCCTGCAGTGGAAGCTACAGAGCAGCACCCCACACAATGTGTGTGTGTGTGTGTGTGTGTGTGTGTGTGTGTGAAGTAACAAGGAGTTGCAGAAATAGTTAGTGATGGCAACAGACTGTGGACTTTTGACACCTCAGCTCATCGTTTGTTCATCCACATCATGGCTTCCACAGACAACGTTAATCATCACACACACACACACACACACACACACACACACACACACACTGTCAGCTGTATCGATTTTGGGGTGGCCGGTGGATGAACCTGTCATGGCCAACACAGATCGGACTGGAGGATAATGAAGTCTTCCTGCCCCATCTGACAAGCTGGGCGAGGAATTGTGTGTGTGTGTGTGTGTGTGTGCCTGTAGACAGTGTAAGAGAGAGAAAAACAGAGAAAGATGCTCCTGGGACAGCCCACGGCCTAACCATTGCCTGAATAAATTGGATGGAAAGAAGCCCCTGGAGTCGAAGACGTGATCCGTCATGATGTCATCTAAACGAGGCTTGCATAGCGGGAGAGGTCATGGTACTAATGAAGACCTTACCCAGACACACACACACACACACACACACACACACACAGAGACGCACTTAAATACTCAATTGACTGAACAGCAGTGCAAGCTGAACAACTTTATGCTTCCTTTATTTTCCTGGAAACCTTTTAATCTGGCTGTAACAGCGGTAAAAAAAAAAAACACTTCCCTCTTGTTATCTCTCCATCATTTTCCCTCCTTCCCCCGACATCTTTCTTAGGGAACAAACTCACAGTGCTGCCGCTCCCTCTTTCCCTCCTCTCACCGTGGCAGTCCATGTTGTAAGACGATGCATGGTATTATGAGATAACATAGAGAAACACGCGGCAGGTAGTTCAGTCAGCGACAGGACACAGCCGCGTGGCTCTCTGCGTCGTTTGTAATCCTGAGCGTACTTAAATTGTTACACTGATGAATGTGTGAGGTTGGAGAAAGGAGGAAGAGGAAGGTAAAAGGACTGAGTGGAGACAGAGCTGCAGGACTACAGAAACAAACGTGCCAAGTACACGTAAAAAATCAAACCGTCTGAATCCTTTGGATCATGCTGGATCGTTTATAATCACACATTCATCGTGTCACGTCTGTCATATGACGTGCATCGTGTCTGCCTCACGTCCCCGGAGGAAATGCCTGCTCCCGCCCCAGCACTGCTTCTGTTCTGAGCTCACTTCTCATTCAGGAAACTACACTCTCACTATTTTAATCCATCTTCCTCCAGTGTCGCCCTGACACTTATTCCTCTTGTATTCCCTGTGGGCAGCCTCTCTATCTCTCTCCCTCTCACCTTTGCCTCAGTCGCTCGCTCACAGCGACACGTGCAGCTCCTCCTCGACAATACCTCAGCGTGGAAATAACATCACCTGACGTGCCGGATAACAGCAGGGCCAGGCTGCCTGAGTATTTATGGAACGCTACGTTGCCCATGATATCACACAGTCCGAACGCGCTAAAGTCAACGTTAGCATCGATAAAGGCTTTTTGCGAGATAATGGTCAGGTGGCAGAATCCTTCCCTTCCACTGCAGCTGCATGTTCTCCACCTAACGCCATCAAAGAGCCGCTGCTGCCCAGAGCAGAGGGCTGCTGGGAAACTGATGCTGCCAGCATGGCACATTCACAACCCTGGGAAGCGGCAGGGCGGCAGGAGAACCTGACCTTATACCTTATGTGTGGATGGGTTTGTGTAAAGTGAGAGCGTTAGAATGTGTCAAGATATCCATGTTTCAAAGAGCTCACAAGGTCTCGGCAATGCTTTCTTTTTTTCTCTGTCTGTGTCTCACATACACTTAACAAAGACACAATAAAGTGCCACTCACAAGTCCATCTCAATGTAATGCTACAAGCCGTGAAGGACCACGCTGTAATTCCTTTTAACAAGGTTTATACGTAGTTTATACGCATAGGTTTGGCTGATGGGTTTATATCACCCTTGGACAAAGGTTCTGCTCAGGATTCCAGTCAGCTTAGAGGAACCTGAAGGCAGCAGCAGCAGCAGCAGCAGCAGACCTGTCGCAGTAAACTACTGCCGCAGCTGCTCTGAAAGCTTCGCTGAAGAATAATTCTGAATGGCTCATTATCAAGTGCAGAACACTTCCAGTCTCCAGTAAATCAAACCTGGGAGGAGAGCAGCGCTGTGGCTTCCTCACCCCAGGTGAGCCAAGCTCTCTCTGTCAAACACAATAAATACCACACACACACACACACACACACACACACTCAGTGGCTGTCAGTGGCCACAACGCAAGGCATCCTGATTGTGTGCAGGAGGAGAATCTACCAGGGTTTGATGTCGATGCCACAGAGAGGCTGCTGATCTCAGGCAATTTACTGACACAGTTTCAGTATTTAGCATTTTCCTTCAAGCCTGAATGTACAAAAACCATATGTGAAACTGTTTGGTGCTTTTCAGCTTCTTATCTCAACAAACCATATCCCCGTAAACATGCCTGAATCGTATACAGCTACAGCATCAAAACGTCGTGTTCAAACACCTTGCATCACTTTAAGTTTATCACAGAGGATCAGTCACGTTAATTCCTTTTTAAGAGGCAGCATCAGACACACTCAGATTACTTAACATGAAACCGAAGGTGTCATTTATTTAATGTGCTTTAATAAACTCTGTGAACTTGTTTTTTTTTTTTTGCTTCCTCAGTTTCATTTAATTTTTAGATGCCTACATATTTATGTTGTTTGATCCCATAGGGCCTCATGATATTCAGCTCTGTGCTGAATATACATATATATATATATATATATATCACTTTTCAAATCTTCAACATGATCCCCTTTTGGAAACTAATGTAAAAATTTGCCACTTCCATCCACAGTTTTGGACCCTCACCTTTTAAAAATTGACATATACATTTAAAATGTGTGTTCCGTTTTGCTAAGTCTTACAATGGGTTAAGTAATAATGTAATGTTATTAATTTGTTCTTTTCATCTTTTAAAACAATGACATCATTCATGAAAATTGATAGAATTCCAAAGAAACTATTAAAGTAAATTGTGCTTAACCTAAAAGTATCACTGCAGCTCGTCCAGAGTGCAATGAGCCTGCTCCCACTGCCTTCACTGGTTACCAGTGGCTGCCCACATCATTTTAGAAGCAGAAGTACTTGTGCATCGTGCAGTAATGTAATGTAGCATAATGACTTGTCTGGTTTGAGTTTTCCTGTCACACAGAGCAATAGCAGCTTTCCCAGTAGGCAATGGCGCTATTTGCCATTTTAAACCAGTTCAAAGAAATGCTGACGCACCACAGTTCTCAACAGAGTGTGAAGCTTCCACTGAGGTCATTAAAATAACCGAAATCTGGCTGTTCTGACGAGGAGGGGGCAAAGAAAACTGTTAATTCCAGCACCGCTTCAGCTGCTGAGTAGCTCAGATTCCTTCCTCGTAGACATTTACCACATAAAACATTTAAAGTTTCACCTTCTTCAGGTTATTCATATGCCATTGAAGCAAAGATGCCCAACCACACGGCCACAAAGCTGAGCTCTGAATCCATTCAATCAAACATTCTATCTGTTGGGGCGCCGAGAGAAGAGTTGGGAGCGAATATTTTGGGCACATTGAACCAATTAAATGAAACACCACAGGCCGAGTGCATGTAATCATGATGTGAGAGCACGGGACTGTCAGGACGGGGCCGACTGATTTAACCCAGGAGTCATTCCGCTCAAACTTCGAATCCGATCCCTTCTCGCTGGACTTGAAAGACAATCCATCTGTTGTTCCTGGCCGCCGTTCAATCACGCCTCCTTCTGTTGCGCGAGGTGGAGGTGAGTTAAATGTTTCTACCACTGCACCGACAGCTGGGGGAGTCTGGGATGACTGTGGCATCTCACCGCTATAAAGATCACGGCGGGAGTCCTAATTCATCACTCGAGGCATCATCATGTGGCATTACAATATGCTAATGTGGCGACACCTTGCCCCCGCCGTCACCTCGTTTTCCGCTTTCATCCCTCTCTCCCCCCTCCCCTCTCTCTCATCCCCCACCCCCCGGGAGGGCTGGAAGTCACCCCCCTCCTGTGATGCGCACCTTGCTGCCAATGTGCCGTGGTCGGAGATCGTGTTGGAATTAGGCGAGCGTCGCATGTCGCTGTTTGGCTGCAGCTGACAAACATGTAATTAGCCTGTGTCGCGGCGTCAGAGCCAGGTCTCGTCTAATAAGCGCAGCCCCCCCCGCCCCCCCCCCCCCTCCCCTCCCCCCCCCCCCCCCCCCCCCCCCCCAACTGGAAAATCACTGCCTCGCATTCCTTCAGATGAGATAAAAATAGGAAAAGCTCTGCGGCAGGTTTGGCTTTGTGGTGGTAATTCTCACTGTTGGGATTTCACAGAGGTACAATGAGGATCACGTTGGATTCTGACTTGATGTTGATTCAGCCGTGATTGACGTCTACATTTGTTCAACTTGTGCATCATTGCTTTTTCTCTTGTCCTGTTTTAAACCAATGCAGTAATGCTGTTTATAAATTCCTTTATTACTGTGTGTCGTTTGCTGATTTAACCCATGTTGTGTTTATCTGCTGAGCAACTCAATGTTCACACATGAGTCAACAACTTTTCAAAATAAAAGCTCATGTTGATATAAAGGATAACAGCAACCACACAAACATTGTGTTTGTAACTTCAGTCACACAAACACACTCTCTTTACATAAGTACTAACACTGGTCAACTGTTTATGACATTTGTGTTAATGTAGAAAGTGTCGCACAAAACTCAGCGCTGTAATTTCCCTTTAAATTCACAGCACATACAAGTGTAGAGCTGATTAGATGAAAGGGTCTGAGCATTGGAACAGTTTCAGAAGCAGTATATATATGAATATCTGCTGCATTGCTTTCATGTGAAACTTTGGAGTCCTCAGGGGACACTTTGTTTGTGCTGCACAATAAAGCCTTACCCCATGCGAGGGATACGTTAGCCAGCCCCAGTCTCCGGTGATGGTCGTCGTGTCCAGTAGATTCACTGCAGAGAAACAAAAAAAACACAAGAGGGGTAAGTGAGGATGGTTTTTCCATTCTTGCCCAGCCGTCCCGGCCCTCATCTCCATCCTCTGTGTGGGAGGCGGGTCTTTTATCACATCAGATCTGAGCCTGGTGTCAGAGTGTGTGATGTCACCATGACCCTGACAGCTCAGTGGTCATAAACAGGAGACACACATTCTTCTTCCCTTGTCAGTTTGTTGGCAGGGGATAACCTGTACTTTATTTTTATGTCTTTGTAGACAAACCTATTTAGTTTAAAGTTGTTCCCCTGAATTCCCATATGTGCCCACTCCTCTGTGTATTCAGCTCCATGATGTTCTGTGATAAGAGCTCTTTTTAGTTTAGGTCGCAACAGCTTTAATTCACACAGACGTACGTATCTACATCAGCCTTGAGCTCTTCGGCATCTGCATGCAACAGCTCGCATCCTTCCATTAACTGTGGGAGCATCTAGAATTCAGTTCACACCCAGTTTGGATGAGTGACAGGTCCTTCCAAGAAAGGACGGACAGATTAGGAAGAAATGGACAAAGAACTCGGAGAACCCGTAATTCTACCCACTGGCAGTGGGTAACAGGTGTTTGTGTGTGTGTGTGTGTGTGTCTCTTCCCTTCAACACTTAATATGATCTCGGCCCGAGGGCTGCTTGTCAGGCAGCCAAGTGATGTTCATCACATTTGAATGAGTTTACCGAAACACTTCACACTTCTTAGCGCCTCATCCTTCATCATCCTGTCTGACACTTGCTCCCTCCCTGTCTCTTGTGTGTGTGGAAGCAACAGTTTGCAGGGTTTTTGCCTCGAAGCAGGAAGTGAACTGCACGTCCTGGCCTCCTCCCTCTCAGCTGGCCAAGTTCACGCCGAGAAACATTGTACTAATGCTGATGAGATTTCACGTCAACGCCCAGACACGGATGAGCCTCGCTCGTATTCAACACCGCAAACGGAAAGTTCAAGAAACGCTGACATTAACGGTTGGGTAGATGTTTCTCTGTCCCGTGGCATGAAGGAAATTATGAAGGTTTCTCATTTTAATAGCTGATAACTATCCTGGTTCAAAAGAACTAAAGGCAAATACCGAACAAAAAATAAATAAAATAAAATAAACCACCCACACAGTTCTGGCAGTTCACAAGTGTTTTCACTCCTGCCTGACTTTTCAGTTAACTTTTACTGTGCCTTTTGGGCAACACAACACACACCTTGGATATTTGCCTTAAGTTGAAAAAATGAAAAGCTGCAGACCACATGATACTTTATTATTATTATCAACCATGCAGTTACGTGCATTCCCAGTGTCATGCTCTAATTAGAGCTGCTGGTAATAACCGTATTTATTTCAGTTTTGTTCAAGAATTACTTATCTGGTTGCAAACGAGGCTAATTCCTGAAGTATGCCATGTTAATTACATTAGTATAGCATTGCTAATAAGCCCAAACTACAAAGGAAACCTAGGCCTGGTGGGAATACCATTCGTTTTGGTCATTAACTAAACAGTGTAGCTGCAAATTAAAAGTTTAACCTGATAAAGATCACATTAGGGAGGCAGTCCATGTTCAGCCAGTTATTGTAAAGATTTGGACCAATCACAGGATATAACATAATCCATTTTGAATTCACCTTCAGTATATATAGATTCAAACTGATACAGATTTAACTGCTAGCACTGGTGACTTCAACAAGCTCGGCTCTGCCCAGCGTCGTCCTGCGTAGAGCTCTAATTAGCCACGGTAATTAAAAAGGCCTGTGTGGGCTGACTCACTAATTTTGATCATCACCTCATTGTAACTATTCCAGACAGTTTATCTCTTGTGTGGTAGATGTCTGACATCCTGGAAATAATGAACTCCAACTGAAAGAGCTCTTGGAACGTGACATGACGCGCAGAAGAGTTACGAGTATTCTGGGTTAGTTCAACGCTAAACTGTGCTGGTTGAGGCCAGTTACTGGCCCTTCAGTCTTTTTCTCCTAAGTGTTCATTTGCTACTCTGCGATAGCAACAACCCATTGATGGAAATAAGTGTATTATTTATGGCTGTTGTCAGTCACATCGACTTGGCCATTCAATATTTATACTCCAAAATTGGTCAAGCGATACTTTATTGATCTTCTGGGTATTTGAATGCGGTCCAGCAGGTATGAGAAAGTTGACATAATATAAATATAAACAAGTCAAGGTATCCCTACAAGTCACTGCATGCTACTGAAGCTTATCCTTCAAAGCAGATCGTATACTGCAGCGTGACTGGACCGGGTCTGCAGCGACATGTACCTGTCAGAGGTATTTTCACCAAACAAAGGAGAACGTGACGCCGTGGAATGGTTTTACCCCAGAGAGGAGCCCGGAGGCACTCCCTCTGCAGCTACCTCTGGGGACTCAAATGTCAAATGACAAAAACAAAAAAGGCTAAATCTGAAGATTCTCATTCGGCTGAGGATTTGAATCTCCGACTCTCGGGGAGCAGCGCTAGCAAGGCGTGCTAATGGGGATGGAGCACTCTTGTCTGCTGCAGCTCCACTTCATGATTTAGGCTAATAAGACAGGGGTGTTTTTCCACACAAATCTTGCCAAGTGGAGCCTTGTGATCCTCTAATTTCTCCGTGCAATGTGACGGTCGCTTCGCGCACAAACGCTCACGTGTCGCAATTAGCTGGCGTGTCACTTCCCCTGATTTGGGCACCGGGCCGCTGAGGAGGCCAGTGGGTCAGAACACACAGACAGATGGCAGTGCCACCATCCTCTCATCCCTCCCCCTATCTCCCAGCCTCCTCTCTGCCTCTCCCTCCCTCAGGGCGCTGACATCCCGCCGTCTCGTATTGATGATGCAGTGGCCCGTCGCGCTGTGGCCAAGGTCATAAATGGATGCCACCAATTACACTCCTCTGAGTGCTCTTCATCAGCCCCACCAAAGTGACATAATGAAAGCAGTGGAGTGGATTTAATAATTCTCCAACACACCCGGGGAATGTTGCTCTGCTATCCTGTTATTATTAAAGGATGGAAAAAAAAAAAAGGGGACAAACACGTCTCCTGCCTGAATCTGGAAACATGCGAGGTGCGGCGCTCTCGCCACAGTCGACCATGTGACGGTTCCCCAGCCATTCCCAGAGGTAATAATTTAATCTCCACTCAAATGAGCAACCCGTCTTTGAAGGTGGAGAGAATTATGTAATTTGCTCTCGTTGTCTAAATTATAACTTGTATACAAGCGACAGGGTTTAGTGGAAAAGCTCGGGGCTTTACTTTATGTTCACAGAACCTGTGAATAATTAGCTCTTTAGCCACTTCCCATCTTAGAACAGCAGCTCTCTCTCTCTCTCTCTCTCTGCCTTCCTTCATGGCTCGGCCTTTAGCAGCTGACCTCTCCAGCCTTATTTTCAGTTTCGTCATGACACTGGGATAAAAAAGTGTTTCACAATTACCTCATGAGCGAGATGGGGTGCAACAAGGCCTGGTTTCTGACTGACCTACACAGCACCTTGAAAACACGTGGCCCTGGAGTGACAGGGGGCGGCAACGGGGCTTCAACGGAAATAGCGCAGCGGCAGCGAAGAGGTTACGGGTCTTTATTTGGCCGCGGAGGTGGAGGGACCATGTGCCTCTCCTCGAGGACACTGGGCTTGAAATTGAGTTTGTTCCCGATTCACAGCACTCTGTTCATAACAGGAGCACAAACCACCAACACCAGCCCTCCCCGTGTCCCC